>AFIR01000758.1:0-18717 GCA_000223685.2 Zymoseptoria pseudotritici STIR04_4.3.1
GGGCCATTTGAGCCGCTCTAGAAACGTCGGGTGTGGGGTTCGATGTCCGGATAAATTGAATTTCCCGGTCACGCCAAGACAATCGCGTCAAACGCGTCCCTCGGTCTTCCTCCGAATGGCTGACACCGTGCACTTCAACAACTTCACTGCGCTTGCCTCGCCACATATCCGGACCTCCATACCACGTGATGCGCACATCTCGCTGCAATGCTCGACAGCGATGACTTCGGGATCGACGACGACGACACCGAGTTCCTCGATGCTGCCACACAGATAGCAGCATCTCAACATGGCGGCTTCGACCTTTCCCCGAGACCAGCCAAGAGGCAACGCCTGAGCCCTGCGCCAGAAGACGAGATCGAGGACGATGAATTTCCTGCGAGCTATGCCGGGCCTGGAGGCTTCACTCAAGCTTCCAATATGGACTTCACACAAGCCGAGCAGAACGAGAATGTGGACCCGGACATCGATGAGGAGGGGTATTACTTCCCGGGAGAGCTCGCGCCGGATCCGAATGCTGCAAAACAGTCAAAGTACAAGATCCACGTTCCTGCAAAGGGCGGCAAGTTTCCGGACATGGTGTTCACTCAGACGCAACATGGATTGGATGAGGATCCCACGAAGTTCAGAGGAGCGATTTGGAAGAGACCACCGAAACCGCCGGTCCCTGCTTTTGGCATGCAGAACAATGCAGCTGCGAACATTCGAGCGAATGTGAATGGTGTTGCTGCTGGAGCGGCAATGAGAGGCATAGGAAGCTATTTCAAGTCCGCCGGTGCAGCACCTCCAGTCGAAGAAGATGATGCCGCCCTTGCTGCTCGTCTTCAAGCGGAAGAGGATGGATTGGGTCTTCCAGCTGCGAGTGCACGGCGAGATTTTGCCTCCCAGAACAATTTCCAGGAATACGACATGACGCAGGAGCTGGCCGATCTGCCCTCTGATGCTTTCTCATCCTCGTCACCGGAAAAGTCGCCAGCGAAAGGCGTCATCGAGCTTTCGTCTCAGCTGGAATCTGGAGCAGTGCCTCCGCAGCGACTTCGAGGTCCTCAGACTGGTCTGAAACAGCTCACGATATTCGGTCAACCAGCAACGCAAGGTATCACTGCTTCACAAGCCGCGAAGAAGAGACGTGCCTGGCCTCTGGCAAACAAGGACGAGCCACCTACACATCACAAGCTTGACGACAAGGAGATGCAATCTTGGGTCTATCCCACAAATCTCGGCACAATCCGCGACTACCAATACAACATCGTCGCTCGCAGCTTGTTCCACAACACGCTCGTCGCACTTCCGACCGGCCTGGGAAAGACCTTTATCGCCGCGACAGTCATGCTGAATTACTATCGCTGGACGACGTCCGCACAGATCGTGTTCATGGCACCGACAAAACCGCTAATTGCTCAGCAGCTGGACGCATGCTATGGCATTGTCGGGATACCCCGTCGCGACACAGTGTTGATGACGGGTGAGACTACACCTGGTCGCCGCGCCGAAGAATGGCTGGAGAAGCGAGTCTTCTTCATGACTCCGCAGACAGTGATCAACGATCTGAAGACTGGCATTTGCGACCCGAAGAGAATCGTTTTGCTGGTCGTGGATGAAGCGCACAAGGCTACTGGTGGGTATGCCTACACCGAGGTCATCGCATTCATGCGTCGCTTCAACAGTAGCTTTCGAGTATTGGCTCTCACGGCCACACCTGGATCTACCGTTGAGGCCGTGCAGGCTGTCATTGACAATCTTGGAATCGCGAGAGTGGAGCTGCGCACCGAGCAGTCAATCGACATCCGACAGTACACCCACGAGAAGCACACCGAGACTGAAGTCTTCGATTACAGCGAGGAGCAACGACGAATCATGGACTTGTTCTCACAAGCGGTCAAGCCGTCTTTGGAAAAGCTGTGCAGCAGTGGCGCATACTGGTCGAGGGATCCCATGGCCATCTCAGCATATGGTTTGACGCAGTCACGACAGAAATGGGCGAGCTCGGAAGCGGGACGCAAAGCACCAATGCCAGTCAAGGGAATGCTCAATGCCATTTTCAATGTGCTCTCTCGACTTGCGCACAACGTCGGCTTACTCAAGTTTCATGGTGTCGTGCCTTTCTACACCGGTGTTCTGAGCTTCGAGAAAGAGGTCACTAGCGGTCTGACCAAGAGCAAGACTGCTGCAGCGATTGCCAATAGCGAGCCTTTCGTCAAGATGATGGGTACGATTCGATCCTGGACTAACAACCCTGATTTCATCGGACACCCGAAGCTGGAGTATCTGCGAGAAGTAGTCCTGAACCACTTCCTCGACGCAGGAGAAGGCCGACAAGGAAGCGATGTGCCACCAAGTGCCACGAGAGTAATGGTCTTTGCAAGCTACCGAGACAGTACGGAGGACATTTGCCGAGTTCTTAAGCGTAACGAGCCAATGATTCGCCCGCATGTGTTCGTCGGTCAGGCGGCTTCAAAGAGATCGGAAGGAATGGATCAGAAGCGGCAGAACGCTGTCATCCAAGACTTCAAGAGTGGAAAGTACAACTGTCTGGTTGCGACATCGATTGGCGAAGAGGGTCTGGACATTGGTACGGTGGACTTGATCGTCTGCTACGATGCGTCGTCATCGCCGATTCGAATGCTGCAGCGGATTGGACGTACTGGTCGCAAACGTGTCGGTCAGGTGCGGCTGCTCTTGATGAAGGACAAGGAGGAGAAGGACTACGCAAAAGCGCAAGACAACTACGCTTACATCCAGAAGACCATTGCAGACGACAGCAAGTACGCCTACCGCGATGACCAAAGCCCTCGCATCCTGCCGAGGGAAGTCAAGCCCATTGCCGACAAACGACCCGTGGACATCCCACCCGAGAACAGCCAGCCGATCGACTTAAATGAGAGAGCTCGAAAGGGCAGAGGCAAGGCGCCGAAGAGACCTCCGAAGAAGTTCCACATGCCGGACAATGTGCGCACTGGCTTTGTGAAGGCTTCTCGCATTGGATCCGATGATGATGGAACGGAGGATGTACCTGTGGCCAAGAAGAAGCCGGCCGCGAAGAAGAAGCCAGCGCCAGCCAAACGCCGCCAACCTTCACCGACACCCGAGCCTGAGATTGCTGCTTTGCCTTACCTCGCCGATGTTGTGTTGACCGATGCACAGCAGCGGGAATTGGAGACTGCTTATGCTCGAACTGCTGACGATGGTGAAGATGCTTTGATTCAGCCTATTGATGCCGCGAGCTATCCTGCTGCTAAACTAGTGGAACTCGGACCCACGAAGCACATTCGTCACGGTCGCATGGCTGAGTTGGTGCAGAAGACTATGCGAGCGATCCGTGATGTCGACGATGACACGCTCCAGCGGTTGGAAGACAATTTGCATTTGAGCGACTTGGAGGATGCTGGACCAGCCCGCTCGCGATTGGTGAAGCCGCGTGTAGAGCCGGCGAGGAAAATGTCTGCCGATTCCGCCAATGCTGGCAAGCAACCAGCCGTGGCAAGCAAGCCCAGGGGTCGATCAAAGAAAGCTCCCACAGTCGACTTGGAAGAGTCTGACGCCGACGCCGACGACCTCGAACCTACGACCCATCTCGGCCGGCCAGCTGCAAAATCAAAGGCCGCCGCTCTACCTACCCGAAAGGTCACATCACCGCCGCCGCCAGAAGACTCCGAACCCGAGGAGCCCACTCTGCCAGTCCCGTTCTCACGCCTCCCACCACCAAGACCAACACCCGTCAAACGCAAACGTGCTGCGCCGAAGAAGTCCAAAGCCGCAGCCGCCAAACCTGCCAAGCCTCGACGCGCTGAGACTTCCTACGGCAGCGCTGCGGAAGAAGGCGCATCCTCCAGCCCAGACCCCACGCCAACTCAGCGAGGCGCATTCGAGGAGCTGGGATCGGAAGATACCAGTGGTGCGGAGGAAGAGGAAGAGGAGGAGCTGGATAGTGAAATGGCGGCTTGGATTGCTCCGAGCGATGAGGTTGTGGAGGCGCAGAGTTCGAGTCAGGTTGAGGAAGTTGGGACGGGTGGAGGTGGGAGGTTGAAGAGGAAAGGTAAGGGGAAGGCTCTGGAGGATTTGATGGAGGAGAGCGAGGAGGGGGAGGATGATGTTGTTTCGGTGGGAGGGAATGAGGAGGGAGAGGATGTGGGTGGCGGTGCTGCTGCTCAGAAGGGGAGGCGGAGGAGGGTTGTAGAGGACAGTGATAGTGATGAGTGATGAGGGAGTGTTCTGGCTTGTGGATTTGATGGTATGGCGGATATGACGGATATGAGTAGATCAATGGACGACTTCTGCTATGTTCTGGCTTGGACGTCTGCAATGGTCGAATTTTCATGTTCTCCGGATACATTCTGTTCCATTCATCTAACATTTACAGAACTCGCGAGCTGTGCTCATAGAGATGAAGAAGGAGGAAACCGTCGTGCAGTGGAGTCCAAGTGATCGACCCTTTCACTGCGGACGGGAAGCTGCCCCACATCCCGCCGCCAGCTCTTCCAGGTTGCTCGGCGTTTGGCCCTCCAACTTCACCATTGAACCGACCATCAACAACACCTCCACCAAGCAACAACGCACCTCTCCACCAACACACACAATGTCAGACCCATTCGACGCCGCACTGTACGCTCCCCTTCACCCCATCTCCTCCCTGTCCCCAACCAACTAACCCCACTCCCTCCCAGCGACCTCCTCCGCCGCCTCCCCCCCTCCTCCACAGCCACCAACCTCGCCGGCATCATCTCGCTCCAACCCTCCCTCGAAGAAGACCTCCTCTCCTCCGTCGACGTCTCCCTCACCGCCCGCCGCTGCCCCAAATCCGGCCGCGACTACCTCTGCTGCGACTACAACCGCGACGGCGCTTCCTACCGCTCACCCTGGAGCAATGAATTCGACCCGAAGCCGGAGGATCCGGAGGATGTCACGGAATTGATTCCCAGTGGGAGGGTGAGGAGGATGGAAGAGCAGTTGAATATGGGTGTGGATGTTTATCGGGAATTGTATTATGAGGGGGGTGTGAGCAGTGCGTATCTTTGGGCGTTGGATGAGGGGTTCGCGGGGGTGGTGTTGTTTAAGAAGGAGACGGCGACGGGAAAGGAGGGTGGGTGGGACAGCATTCACGTTCTGGAAGTCAGCGAGGCCGCGACTAAGCGGTCGGCACACTATAAACTCACATCCACCGTGATTCTCGACTTGGGACTGCAGTCGAAGGAGGTGGATACTTTGGAGTTGGCGGGGAATTTGACACGACAGACGCAGCAGGATCTGCCGTTGCAAGGGTTGAGGGACAGTGAGATTGAGGGGTGTCATGTGGTGAATATTGGGAGGATGGTGGAGGATATGGAGACGCGGATGAGGAATCTGCTGCAGGAGGTGTATTTTGGGAAGGCGAGGGATGTGGTCGGGGATTTGAGGAGTATTCAGATGTTGAGTGAGGTGGGGAAGGATAGGGCGGCGCATAAGGAGGTGATTGGGAAGATGAATCGGTAGATGGGAAGATGGGGAGATGGGGAGATGAGGGGATGAGGAGGAGAGCTCAGGCGGAGTCCGCTATCGATGGGGATCTGCGATCAGGAGAAGTCTGCGATCAGGGGGAGTCTGCGGTCGAGAGGAGTATGGACTGGTTCGCACAGATACAGAGACTGAAGAATTACAAGTTCAGGACTTCAGCCTCCTCGGCCCATACTCGTTGCCGACATCAACAGAGCGCCATGTTGCAGCATAATGATCATCAGCTAGGCGGCTCCTCTTCAATTGCAAGCTGCGACATGTCATCGACCGAAAACCACGCACCGAAACCACGCACCGCAGAGCAGGAAAAAGAGAGACTCAGTCCACCGCTCGGACACTCGGCTCGGCGCCCCCTCCCACGACAGCAAGACAGAGCGTCATCCAACAGCCTGGTGTCCTTTTACGAGCTGAGGGAATCCGAGACGGAATTCTCGAGGATATCGACCCCCATGTTCCCGCCCTACATTAGCGCTCTGCAGTCGACCCTCCGCATCTCCTGCCTTCGTTGTAACCGAATCTCAAGGATGCTCCAGCGGAAAGATCGGCATCCCCCTCTCCCACAGCCATCGTACCCTGCTGGACTGCGACTGCCCATGACTCCACTGCTTCAGCTGTTGGCACCAGTAATCCATGGCCGCGCGGTCCTCCACACTATTCGCCGTCGACCACCTGTCCTCGCTATTCTCCACATCCGCCAGCCCGACATATTGCGGCTCCCTCGTGTCCGTGGAGAAGTACGCCACCTGTCCGTTCTCGAGTGTCCACTCGTACTTGACGAGCAACCCGACGTTCGGAATGTAATGATGAGCCCAGTAGAAGTAGTCCACGATCAAGTCTCTCAACTCAATCCACTCGTCTCGTCGATCCCGATCGCCACTGTCCCCGATACGGCCCCACCAGATACGAACATAATGCGGCGTCATGTGCGGACGCCGACGTTGCTGCTCGAGAAATTCCGCGCCGATCGCTCGCAGTCGCTTCGCCAGGACGAAATTGTTGCCGCGTGGAAAAGGGAAGACGGGAGCGAAGACGCAGAGGGTGTCGTCTTTGTAGTGGTCCTCGGCGCATTCTTGGTAGATTTGACTGCAGATCTGGATCCAGGCGGCTCCGCGGGAGGGGTACTTGACTGGTGGCCGCGTGAGGTCGATGATGGTGGCGTAGGTGAGGATGTGATCATGGATCTTTTGCCGGACTTCGAGAGGGAGGGAAAGGAGAGAACAGCTGGGTTGTGGAGCTACGGTTCTGGTGAGGAGTGGATGATCGAGAGGGAAGATGCGCGGTATCGGTGGGATCGTCGGACCTGGGTGGTTGGGTTCTGGGAGGAAGCGGTAGCGTTCTCGGGAGGGTTCTGGCTTGAGGTCTGGCATGGGATTATTACGCCGATGAACTGGCTTGTTGACTTGTGGAGTAGGTTGCTCAGGGGGCTGCTTCGAAACGGGCACGTTCTTGCCCTGCTTCGAGCGCACGGGAATGGATGATCTGAAAGAAGTCGACGGAGTGGATTCATCATGCGGCTCGTCGCCAGGAGACCGAGTTGAGGCGCGTAGAGACGATGCATCCGGCTCATGCGGCGATGTTGGCTGGCTTGATGGACCTGGCTTGGTTCTGGTTCCAGATGAACACGGCGGACGGTGAGGATGCGAACGCGGCATGTCCAGAGCATGTCGTAGACTTGACGAGACTGATTGAAGCCAACCTGGTATTCTGCTCTTTTCCTCACGACTTGACGCTGGTATGTTGTCCATTGCTTTTCGACGGAGTTGTTTCTGCAGCAACGGCGGTGATGGACAAGAGCAGGATTGATAATGGCCCGTCAGGAATTGGACAACTTTGGCTCCGCTGTTTTGTGAGCTTCACAGAAAAACACGTATGTTCGATTGCTAGAACACAAACCTTCACGCGTTCGAAAAGCGATGAAATACCGCGAATGCGCTGGAGCGAGAGAGCGGGGAGGCAAATATCGAGCAAACGGTCGACGGTAGTCGACGTGCTTTCATTGTGGATGTCAAAAGAAAGCAACGCTTTTGAAGCAAGTGGAAGGCGGTGTACGGACGGCTATGTTATTGGACCTTGAAAGTTGTCGCAACCAAGCACTCTCGTTGCTGGGGACATGTTTCCCAAACACGATCCACGATCCGCAACCGTGTACACGGCAGCCGCAACCTACGTGAGGGCACCCGCTGTCTCTTTCTGCGTACTTTTCGGATCGTAGTCGCCATGTTATTCAGAATCGAACCCAGGTTCCCAGGCCGGCCCATACCATTCTTCCATTCCATGTGGCGAAAATTCAGGATTCCACGGCCATCTTTGTGTCGAGGATCGACGAGGGCCATGCTCTGCTGATTCCAGCATGTCATGCTCATGTCATATTGAACGGCTGGCACAAGAACTTGACCATCGTCCAAGTGCGCAGTTGACCATCCCTAAGTCTGTTCCATATCGCTGTAGAAGTGCGTGACGCTGCGGTCGAGCATCTTCCAGCTGGAAGTGGTTCAAATGCGTGTGTTGGCGACACCTAGACGAACTCAAGAGAAATTGATGGACGATCAAATCCCGTCCAGCTTTCCAGTGGGGAGAAGGCTTTGCAGTGGAAATGCCGCCGCCCGCTCTCACGGCTCTGTGGCGACACCTCGACGTACCCAGCAGAAATAATGGACGATCAAACCGCGTCCACCTTTCCAGTTCAGAGGAGGCTTTGCGATCGAGATATCGCCGCCAGCTCTCATGGCGCCCACACCCCCGATGATTCCCCAGTGGAGTTCAGTCTCGTTTGTCGACATGTGTATAGGCCGGCGTGGCTGCTTGGAGAACCGAGTCTCAATCGAGTTGAGACGATTGTGCAGCCCATTTCGGATCTCTTGGCTCCAGTTGAAGAAGCCTTCTTTACGTGTCGGGTCGGAGACAGGGGCTAGCATTCGCAGGACTGGCTCGTGGCGATGGAGGTCTTCTGCGCATTGCTGATAGATCTAGCTGCATGTTTAGATCCACAATCCGCCACGAGAGGGGTACTCCACTTTGAGTGCTGTGATCTCGATGGTATTGAGAGGTTGATCAAAGACATTGGGGAAGACTCACTCGGGCCACCTGACATTCCCGGCCTTTAACCGCATCGGAGCAGACACGACCTGGTGGTCTCAGGGTGGTATGTCTAGGATCGGATTGGATGGAAGAATTGTTTTCGCCGGGAGAGAAGACCTGGTACGACAAGGCCCGTGTCCGCGTCGATGCGTTCACACGCTGTAGATCGGCTGATTCTTTGGCGGTGCTTTATTTCTGCAACACGAGGCAACACACAGGTTATTGTAAAAAGTGCAATGAGAGTGAAAGTAGCAGTATAAACCTCTTCGGAACAGACTCGATTCGATACTGTCTCGGAAGGAGGGAATTCTACGTAAACCTTTTATACCGTCGAGTTCCTCCTCCTCCTCTTCTTCGCCGTAAGGTAGGGATCATACGGGCGCAACCTGGCTCGAACGAGATTAAAAGGCCTCAGTCGGGGTGTATGAGCCGCTGAGGCAGGGGATCAGATGCCGATTGTCGGTATTCGACGGAGGCATGCCATGTGATCTGCACGGCGTGATGTCGATCAAGGCGAGGAATACAGCGTGTGAACGCATCGGAGTAGCCACCGCCAATGTCAAGAGTATACCAGGGGCTTGAATCACTCGAATGGTCTGCGTCCTGGGTAACATGCCACGTAACCTTTGACGAGGTTGAAACGGTGGCTACTCCGATGCGTTCACACGCTGTACCAGACGAGGACTTGCATTGAGATGTTAACAAGGATCGATGGAGTGATGCTCAAATGAAATTCGGAGTAGAACTACCTCGTATCATCAGCACGTGGGGATTTGCCACAACAGGGATCGAGAACCTAAACCTTGACATCAGGCCATTGTTCTCGGGCCAGCTTTCATGGGTGGTTTGACCAATGCGTTCCTCTGGCAAGCCTGTCGACAAAGTACCTCGTAGTGTCTTTACTGCCTCTATAAAGTTGCGCTTCGCAGCCATCTTTCCTCTTCCCTTTCATCACACCGGTCCTTCTTCAAGACTGTTTCTGCTACCCCGAACGCCCCTCCAGACTCTATCGACAACTTCCCTCCTACGCGACCGACTATGAAGCTCATACTTCTTCTCATCGCCTCCTTCGCTACTGCTACGTATGCCTGCGGAGGACTCAATGTTTGCATTTGCCGCAACAACGACAACGGCAAGAAATGCACCTGCGAACCCTATGACGATGGCTATTGTAAATGCCCTAGTGGCACAACCTATAACCGCTGCGGTGTGTTGCCTTTCGCCGTTTGCGACAATTGCCCCTAGGAAGCAGGCTCCGGGCGGGTCGACGCGACTTTGCGCTTGCATTTCCGCAAAACGCAGTAGGTCTACCCTGATCCCATCTCGACTGAACGATAGAGTGTCCTCTGACGTTTCCTCTGCAAAGTTCTCGGAAGTGCACACACACATTCGTACCGACAGTCGCTCCACTAGGCTCGTCCGCCCTACTCGCTGCACCAGCAGTAGCCTCACCGACCATCGCACCGACTTCCTATCGCACCGACTTCTATCGCACCGACTTCTATCGCATCGACTTCTATCGCACCGACGATCGCTCCACCACCTCGTTCTTCACCATCGATCGCTCCACCACATCGCTCTTCACCATCGATCCCTCAACCTGTACCGGTCGCATCAATCCACATCCTTTCTGGGCGTGTTCCATTCCAGTTTCTCGACAAGCACGATGTCCGTTGTATATAGAAACAACACCACGAGGACATGGTAAACGGAGGAGGGAACATGTGTAACGGCCCAGCTTCATTGCTGTCTCAGGCACCGTTACCTCTTTAAAATACAGCGGTCTTCCCGACCTTCTTATTCAGCCTCTTCATCGCACTCCTTCAGTCTCGAACGTGTCTCTTATCTGAGCCGTGACATTCACACTTGGTCTGATTCGTAGTCACTTCCAAGCCCTTGCTCCGACACTATTGGCGATCTCCGTAGGGGGAAGATGACTCGTTAGTGAGATGGTCAACATGTCGCTCGTTCTCACCACGCTTCCCAGAGAGTCATATCGTACCATCATCCATTACTTGAATTTGCCATTGGTCCACGCACTCTTCTCGACCGATCACGACCTGTAGACGCGGTCGCGCTCCGCGTGAGGCACCACGAAAGTGTCGCCTGGAGTCGTTCCTTCTCGATTACTTCAGGCACCCATATAAACGCCGGAATCTCGCTGCCGCTTTTCGCCGTTGGTGTCGTTGCTCCCAGACCTCCGTGCCAGGGAGAACTCCCGGTGAATCGTACGGTACCTAAGTTGTGGCCGCCGGCCTTGGTTCTGTTGTTATCGTCTGAAACACGGAGGAAGTTGGAGACTCCATCGGGCATTCTCAGCGTTGATCCAGGATCCAGGATGGTTCTCTCCTCGAGTCCTTACCAAGCCTGAGAAGCCAGGTTCTCCGCACATGGCGTCATTTAGCTGGCAAGTCAACGTGTCTTTGTAGCGACTTTTGGGCGCTGCTTCTCTACCTGCTCTCAACTCATTATCTCTCTTATCTCGTAGAGCGAAGCGCACAGCAGCACACCTCCCCTCAGTCAACGCAACTTCCGCCAAAAGCATGGAGATCGATGACAATAACCCTCCGAGCCTTGCTACGCTTCCTGAAGAAGTATGTTGCGCCATCATCGAGCATCTGGAAATTCCTTCGATCATTGCACTTCATCAGACGAACCATTTTTTTCATAGAATTGCGGACCCGCGTAATAGCACTCGCAGACGCATGCTGGAAAGCTTTTTGCTCCGAGCGCAAACGTTTAAACGCTGGCAAGGAAAAGGCTTAGCTTGTTTCTCGTGTCAGAAAGTACTGCACGAGGACCAATTTGCCACGCCTCATACGAGAGGGTCCCGCGGACGATTCGGACAGCGTCAACACAAGCGATTTTGCATGGCATGTGGACTCAACAACGGCTTGTACTCGCCTGGAAGTCAGGTCACAACTAAGACCACACCTGGTGATTACTGCCACAGGAAGTGCCGACAGTGTGGGCGACTTCGTGGAGACATCGCTTGTTGGAGATGCTCGTTCTGCGATGAGTGTGTTCAGCTGCAGGAGGGTCAGACCCCGGAATACTACAAAGAAAACTGCTACAGGGACTTCGGACATATGAACCCGTACGCCGAGGATGATAACTCGGACGCAGCAAATCGATATCGAGAAGAACATCCCAGAGCATGAACCGAATACGGCCAGGCCCAGCCGCACATACATCGGCTCCATCTTGTCTTTCACGATCCCGCCACGAATCCACGAGTCTCCGGCCGACAGGCTCTTTGCTTGAGAAAGGAACACCCGAACCGTACGGATGTTTGGCGATGCTGAGCATACAACTTGCTCTGTCGCAGCGAGGAACCGCAGGCGCGGCACGCAATAAGACAGCAAATGCACCCCACTAAACGAGCCGGCGTTCTGAATACCGTGGCAGAGTGTGGGGCCACATCGGCTGTGGTAGCATCGAAGTCAACCTTCTGGGAATGACTCACAGATAATCAGCCACTTGCGCTCCCATAAGCGTTCCGCACTCGAAAACTCCAGCTTCTCTTTCCTTTCCACGTACATCACCGAATCCAAGATGACAAGCACCGACAGAGCTGCGCCAACGCTCACAACTCTCCCGGAAGAGTTGTGCCTGGATATCGTCGAGCGCCTGGACATGGCGTCTGTCTTTGCCCTTTCCCAAACCAACCGCTTCTTCCACAGACTGGCAGAACCCCACAATTTGACACAGCCGTGGCTTCTAGACAACTTTCTGTGCGAGCAGCAATGGGCTGATAGGTGGTTTCGGGATGGATACGCTTGCTTCACCTGCAAGAAAGTCCTGGACGTATCACACTTTGACTTCTGCCAGACGGACGGCGATCGAGACAAAGAAGAAGGCATGGACGAGGAGCTGCGATTCTGCCTGCCGTGCGGCGTCGGGCGAGGCGAATATCCACCTGGAAGGGAGATCTACCTAGGCCCCCGCACGCGTTGGTTCTGTGCTGGATGCAAGAAGCTCCACGAGGGCAAGTACTGCACAAAATGCAGGCTTTGCGAGGTCTGTGTCCTGAAGCGTGGGAAGCATGGTTGCGAGGAGTGTGATAGAAAACCCCAGGAGCGCATAGTATGTGCAGGATGCAAGAAACTCCGAGGAGGAAAGTACTGCACAAAATGCATGATTTGCGAGAACTGTGATCTGAAGCGACGGAAGCATACTTGCGAGGGCTGTGATGGGCGACCTCACGATCCGCTACATCGCTGGTCGATCGATGATTGCCAAGGAGAAAAGGGGCATACTGTTGTTCAAACGCGGCATCCGCTGAAAGAATATTCGGACCTAGACCCCTGGCACTGGTGTAAATACATGGGGCTTTCAAGTCTTGCTAGGCTGGAGTTACAGATTGCAGAGTTGGAATTGGATGCGAAAGATGCGGCTGCTCGCATTGCGGCCCAATGAGATAGCCTACACGACAACTGATCAAGCGTACGTACCGTATTTCTCGATGTCCGCTGCTTTCACGTCCAGCACGGTTCTTTAACAGAGCTTTTAAGAGTAGCGGTGCTGGTTTCCATCGTTCGAGTAAGCTACCATGGTAGTGGAACATAAGGGAAGCACGATCCCGCTCTGGACCAACGACACTGGAGCTCTACGTAATCATTACGGTCTTTCCAAGAGCCCGTTGCCGTGTAGATCTGGACGGCTCCACTTGAACACACTGTCTATAAGTAGGTCGAAATTCTCCCGGCTCAGAAGTGGTCTCTTCTTGATTTTTTACATTACCTACACCGACACGAGTAACGCAGATATGGCCGACGATATACAGGCAGCACCATGCTTTTCGTCTCTCCCCGAGGAGCTTCTAGTCCAGATTATCGATCATCTAGACATACCATCGACTATCGCACTTCACCAGACCAGCTACCTTTTCCGCAGGCTGTCAGATCCTTATGACAACACCCGACGGGATCAATTGGCGATATTCCTGCACGAAGCTCAGAATTTCGATCGCTGGCGGCGAGATGGTTTCGCGTGCTTCACCTGCCGGAAAGTGGTCCACAAGCAGCACTTTTCCATCAGTCAGACGAAGGGCAAACGTGGTAAAATGGCAATTCAGCAACAGAGTCGTTTTTGTGTACCATGTGGCATTTCGAAGAGCTTGTTCAGTCCTGGCAGCCAAGTGGTACAGGAAGCTGGCACGCGGATGGTGTGTCGGAGTTGCAGGAAGCTCTGCGGCGGCAGTTACTGCAGGCAGTGCATGCATTGCGAGGTCTGCACCCAACCATACCTGGGCCGTGGCGTTTACGACCCGCAGCCCTGGTCGGTCGACGACTGCAGAAATCATCGTGGCCATATGGTTGTGGACAGCGGGCTGCCGCTCGAGACCACAATGGATACAAGCCTTCCCGATCTGCCTGATATGTCGAGCTTAAATTTGGACGTGAATGGCGCTATGGACGTTTCAGATGCGGAAGAGTCGGATGTCAGCTCAGATCACAGCCGACGGGACGCAAGCTCTTGTGAGATCGGACGAAAGACTGGAGATTCGCGCTCGCTTGCAAGATCTGTACGAATCACAGCACCGACGATGTCTGGTAGTGTCAAGGTCTGGAGTGGCGGATCTACTTGACGCTGTTCTCGGAGGACGCTACGAGTTCCTCGCCATGCGGAGCATGCTTGTCTCCTATCTGCGGGACATGGTCTCGCACGACTAGCCAAGTGGGCACGACGGCGAGCACTGTCGATGGTCAGCTGGAAACTACGGACTGATCGAAGATCTCTTGCACCGACCGAGCAATCCGGTATTGATTCCCATTGGCACTCGGCCTCCTTTCCAGTTCTGGGTGTTGATGCCGTATGAGATTGCCTGCGCAAAGCTTTCTTGACCTCTCAGGATGCCAGAGAACCGAGCAATTTCGGAGATGTTGTCAGTGCTGGTCGAGAGCAGATAGTACAGCCAGTTTTGCAAAGCTTGTTGGCTGAATTGCCACAAGATCACAACGAAGAAGCCTTTGACAAATCCGGCATCGGCCCAATCGTAGACAGGCTCCGTACGGGTGACTGGATCATGTCAGTCAGCGGCTACATGGAGTGCACATCATTGAGAAGGACCTACACTGCTCTTGAACGATCCACGCATAAGTCCACGCCACGACATGAAGAAAGACGACGTGGAAGAAACCGTACTCGATTCTTCGCTTCACCGACAAGCCTTTGTAGTCCAGGAGGGTCGAAATAATTTGCGAGGAAACCAGAGCGCCGAGGTAGCTGGTTAGCCCGATTAAGGCTCTGGCGCGCACACCGAAGTAGTACACGGCGAAGTTGCCGTCGTATTGATTGAAGTACGCAGCCCAGAAGATCGGCAAGAGGAGCAGGATGTTCCTTCGCATGCACACATTCTTGAGCGCCATAAATTCCCCCTTGAAGCTTTTCTCAGCGCGCACGATCACTTTGCTTCCGTCTGCACGCTGAACTTTCTCTGGCGGAGTGAGAAGCAGAGCTATGGGTGCCGCCAGACACTGCAGAGCGGTAAACACCAGATACGTCTGATAGCCGACCTTGCCTTTCTTCTTGGCCTCGGCATCGTTGTTCAATGCCAGCACGATGATACCTCCCAGAAGCGGCCCACTTGTGCGGAACCACAGCCAGATGTTCATGTATCTCCCACGGTTGCTTGGCTCCGGATATCCGAGTGCGACGGTCCCTTCACTCGCCCAGAAGAGGCCGGCAGAGATGCCGCAAGTTGCTGCTCCGACCAAGACCAGCCATTCGTTGCCGAAGCGATTGTTGCAGTACAGGCCAGCACTGTAGATGGGGTACCCGATGGCTCCGATGAAGAGTGTCCAGGAGAGCCCGACACGATTCGCCACAGGTCCGCCAAAGAGACAAAGGAATCCCATCAGTCCGAACACCAGAGCATTGGCGGCGTTGACCAGGTATGGCGATTGTGCGCCGCCTGCACCCAGACTGTTCATGGCGTTCCACAGGCCTGGAGCAAGAAACCCTACACCACCAATCACGAAGGCATTGAAAAGGGTCGTTCTGTACCATGTCCGCTTGATTGGGCCTGGCTCGCTGCTTGGAAGTGACAGTTCCGTGACGGACGCAGCTTTTGAAATGGGAACAGACTCGGCCATGGCGAAGGGTACGAGGCGTTGGAACAAAGTGTGAAGGTTTGGCCAACCCTGCTATGGGCGGGAGGCCTATCCTATATCTTCTTCCGCCCCATCGATTAACGGCAGGGTTGGAGCAATTTGTTGCATACCAGTGTTGAATTTTCGCATAAAAGTTGATCTTGGAGTTGCGAATTCTGGAGTCAAGATGTCGCCATCAAATCCTTCGCAGTCACGGGTGAATCCACGGATCTACTTCGCGCAATGTCAAGCATCAAATCTGCGGCAAGTGTCATTCCCGGCCGAGCATGCAAGATGGGAAGCGCTGAGGACATAAGATGCTCGAGGTTGGACGACATACGAGTTCACCCATTTCATTATTGTCCATATGTAAACTGATTCGATCGTGCCATGCGTCAACGTCAACCTCTTCCTGCGCCTCTGCATTTGACCAACTCGCACCCCACTTCTGCGCCCGTCTAGTACCCAATCGTCACATCGCGGTAATCCTCCCTGCCAGTCTTCAGCGGCTGATCCGTGGACCATGTACCATCGGCGTCTCCACCACCCGGCGTGATACCAGCAGGAACTCCAGCGGAGAAGCAGCCTAGTAGAACCGCAATGATACTCACACCAAATGGCAAGCACTTCTCTCTGGCTTCGTTGACAAGCGCGGTTTTGGCAACGCAGGTGAACGGCTTGGTACCGAAAGGCATGAAGTTGTCGTTCCGGAAATTGGTGTCGTTGACTTTGTCCGCCCATCGGCTCGGGTTGAAGAGCAGGGCGTCGTTGCCCCAAGCCGCTGCGCTCCGATGAAGGCCCTCAATGTCTGTGACACGGGCTTACAATGAAGTCATAGAAGTCGTGGAAATGGAAACCAAAGGTTCACTGTCAAATCGAATAACTACTATAGAGAGGTGATAGTAAGAGCGGAAGGCGTGTTAAAGACAGACGCAACGCCAAGACCGGACCTAAGTCCGGTGGATGCCTCAGGCATCAACCAAGAACGTCACCCCGTAACAGTACCCCCCCTCTTAAACTAAGCGAGCGCCTGCGAGCGGTTTAAAAAAGAGCGAGTTTAGCGCGCGTTCTTGCGCGATAAACAAAAAAGAGGCAGTTCTTATAAACTAAGTGTCTCCTAATACTACCGAAAGAAGAAAGGAAAGAAGCCGCTTACTACACTTGTTGCGGTAAGAGCAGGTAAGGCTAGTAGCGTATTCGTACGTTAGGCTACTATAAAAGGTCTCTAGGCCGAGGCCCGTATTCCTACTTCTATAATTCCCTAGGCTAAGGCCTGTATATCGAAGAAGCAAATACTTAGCGAGGCGGCAGAAGGTACGTAGTAATACTAGTTAAGTTACGGTAAAGCGCGGCGAGCGCCTCTAGCTAGCGACTTAGGCCTAAGTCGCCGGTAGTAGTAATACTAGTATAAATACTAGTATAGATGCGGGAATCTTCGTTTTGTCTTTAGGCTATATAGGTATGTAAGTAACCTGCTAGGGTAGCGGTAGTAGAGTATTCGCGACAATACTCTCCTCGAGAGGCTTCTAGTCTAAAGGCTTTATCTATCCGGGTACTAGTCCGTCTGCTATAGGATTCTTATAGTACTAGTTAGCGATAGCGTATTCTGCTGTTCCTTCTAGTATTATATATAGCTTATCGGTATATACTCCTCTTATCTACTTTACCGTATATCGTATATTACGTTTTGCTTTCCCTATCTATCTGCTCCCTATAACTACTTCTACCTTATAGTTGTCGCCTTATAAGTTAATAATTAGAGGCGGTTTAGTGTCGATCTAATTTAGGAATAGATTATTAGATGCGAGGCGTAGCAAATTCGAGTAGAAGACTAGATAGATCTTTATAGATAAGGGGAGCTCGAGCCTATAGACGTTAGTCGTAATAATTTTCTCGATGCGGAAGGGCCCTTAGTTCTTATAATCTAGCTTCTTCGCTAGTCGGCGGGTTCTAATGTTTTAAGTATTAAGCTATACGCGGTTATCGATTTTAAGCGCCCGAGCTAGTTTGCAGCTTGTCTTAGATTTATCGTACTATGCTTGCGCATACTAGAGGTTAGTAATATAAGTTCGGTAGATTAATAATATATAATCCGCAAATTTGTCGGCTAAGACGTAGTCTAAGTATTAAGGTGCGGGAGCCTTAGCGTCTAAATTAGGAAGCTCGTTACGTAAGACGGTGTTTATATAAGGGTATCTTCCGAGAGTTACAAAAAATAGGAAGAAGCCTATAGCTTCGCTATAGACGTTATTTACTACAAATTCTCTAATAGGGAGCTAGTTAACCTAGTTGTCCTGCATATAGTTATAGTAAGACCGAACGTAGGCCTCTATAATCTTATTTATATTCTCGGATTAACCGTCGGTTTAAGGATAGAAGGCAGTAGAGCTACGCTAATCGACCCTAAGTCGTTATAGGAGACGTTTCTAGAATATAGAGAGAAAATTTAATCCTCGGTTACTATATACGATATTAAAAAGGCCTTAATCCTTAACTATATACTTTAATACTGCGTTAGCGGTCGTCTCGGCGGTAAGGTTAATAACGGGTATAAAATGCTTTCGCTTAGTTAGCCTATAAGTAACTATAAGAATATTGCAGTAGGTAATACCTTCGATGCTCTTACTAGGTAGCAAATTAATAGTAAAGTCTATAGTAACCTCGGAGTATGCCCCTAAAGGGACGCGGAGTTGTTTTAGGCTGCCCTAGTATATATCGTTAAAAGCCGTATTCCTGTAATAGCTATAGTAATTAGAATAGTAGCGGCGGATATCTATAGCGATCCCTAGCTAGTAGTAGCTACGACTAATAAGTTTAAATATCTTCTCCTGCCCTAGGTATCCTACTATTAGGGTATTATAGTATACTCGCATAACCTTAGCTCGGAGCGATTCTAGAACGTAGAGCTTTTTCTTAACGAAAATAGAGCGAGAACCGTACGATACTAGCTTTACTTTATAGTCCGAGATAGAGAACCTAAGGTCTAGCTTTAGGCTAAACCTGTTATAGTAGGTAGTATCGACTACTATATCGTAGCGAAGGTCGAGCTTGTTAA